>WSYQ01000432.1:0-24650 GCA_011426435.1 Lysiphlebus fabarum
TGGTAATTCAAAAACAATTATGGTTGCAAATATTGGTCCAGCATCATATAATTATGATGAAACATTAACAACACTTAGATATGCAAATAGAGCTAAAAATATTAAAAATAAACCAAGAATAAATGAAGATCCAAAAGATGCATTATTACGTCAATATCAAGAAGAAATATCACGTTTAAAAGAAAAATTAGCACAAAAAGGACCAATATTAAAAAAAAAAAAACGTATTAAAAAAATTATAAAAGATAATGATAATAATGATAATGATAATGATAATACTGATACTGATAATGATGATTCATTAAAAGATGATAATCGTAATATAAATAATATAAATAATAATGATGATAATAAAAAACATATTATTATTGAACAATTAAAAGTTGAAAAACAAGAAACTGAAAATTTAATAACACGTATTAATGAACTTGAATCAAAAATGTTATGTGGTGGTAAAAATATAATTGATCATACAAATGAACAACAACGTGCATTAGAACAAAAATCAGCTGAAATTGCTGAACGTAAAAAACTTGAAGTTGAAATGCAACAAAAATTAGAAAATGAAGAATCAACAACAATTGGTGTACGTGAAACATATACAACATTACAACAAGAAGTTGATATTAAATCTAAAAAATTACGTAAATGTTTTTCAAAATTACAATCATTAAAACAAGAACTTGAAGATATTAATATTGAATATAATAGAGATCGTCGTGAACTTGAAGAAACACAACATGATTTAATGAAAGAATTAAAATTAAAATATTTAATTATTGATAATTTTATACCAGTTGAAGAAAAAAATAAAATATTAACAAGAGTTAAATTTGATGATGATGAAGAAACATGGATTATTAAAAATACAAATAATATTAATATTGATATTATTAAAAGACCAATATCAATACCAAATACAAGAAGACCAATATCAGAATATGCTAAAATATCATTAGCAATGGGTAAAGGTTATAGATATGCTGGTGAAAATATATTAAATTTAGAATTAGATATGCCATCAAGAACAACAATGGATTATCGTGGTCCAACAATTGCACCAACAATACAAGCTGTATTAGAAGAAGCATTAAAAGATGAAGGTGATATTGATGTTGATGCATCAAATGTCAGATTACGTACACCAAAACAACGTTTATCATCATCATCATTATCATCATCATCAACAACATCAACAACAACAGCTAGACAAAGACCAAAAAGTGTTGGTAAACTTCCACAAATGCAACCACCAACACCAATATATCCAAAAACAAGAGGACTTGTTCCAAAGTGAATTTTTAATTGTTGTTATTATTATTATTATTTTTATTTATTTATTTATTTATTATTATATATTATCAATCAATTTTATTCAATTTTTATTTTATTGTACATACTTATTAATTGATGTTTTTTTTTTTTTTTTTTTTTTTTAAATTACTTAATACTTTTATTTATTTTCTTTAAATTAGACTGAAAAATAATATTATATTATTTATAATTTTAAAAAAATAAAAAAAAATATATTAATTGTCACGTCTAGTCAAAAATGCAATTAGTAAATAATATATTTAGTGTCAAAAAATATTTTTAATTTAAAATGACTTTGTTAAAAAAAACTTGTTAATTATACAAACAAAAAGTCATTTTATTTTATTTTACTGATGATATATTCAATTGATTTATTATCATCATTTAATGCACGTAATCTTTTTAAAAAAAAATTAATTATTAATTATTAATATACAGTTATAATGTTAGTTGTTTTTATTTATTATTTTTTTTGTAATTTTAAAAATTACATAAAATGTCACAATAAATGGCAGATTAAAATATATGACATTATTAAATGTACAAAACTTGTATGAATTTTTTTTACCCCAATTTTTTTATCACCATGAAATTTTTTTTTTTTTTTTTTATATTTAATTTAAATTAATATTATTTAAATTTCAATTTATTAATTTATAACTTTCATATTATACATTAATTAGTATTTTTTTTTTTTTTTAAAATAATGTTGGAAAAAAAAATAGTTCATTCATTCAGTATTTAAATTAAAAACACAAAAAAAAATATATATTATTATATATTACTGTGTATATTGAGTCAACATGTTAACATTATTAACAATATAATTATTGATAAATGAATAAATGATGACATAAAGATTATTTTGCAAAATTAAAAAGAAATTTTTGTTTAAAAAAATAATGATATATAACGTATACAAAAAAAAGAAATATATATCTTAATATATTTTTTACATTTTGAAAATAGATGTAACGATGATTTATCAAAACCTGAAACAACTTAATTAATATTAATGAAAAGAACAAAAAGCAAAATAATATTATTATAATAATAATAAGTAATAATACGTAAAAAAAGAAAAAAAAAAAAAAAAAAAATCACAATATTTCATTTACTAAAAAATGATATTCAATAAAAACGTTGTTGTTGTTGTTGTTGTTGTGAATAATTTGGGTATTGTGTTTGTTGAGGATAACCAACAGGAGGTGGTCCAGATGGTGGACCTTGTGTTAATGATCCTTGTTGTCCACCATATTGATTATTATTACCACCACCACCACCACCACCACCACTAAACATTTGTGATGGTGATGGTACATATGTTGGTGGTGGTTGCATATACTGTTGATTTGTATTTAATCCTTGATTATAATTATTTTGATTATAATTACTATAACCATTATTTAATCCCATATTAATATAATTTGAATTAAATGGTTGAGAATTTTGTTGTTGATAAGCAGTAAATTGATGTTGTCCTAATTGACCTGGATATGTAACATCTTGTTGTTGTTGTTGCTGTTGTGATGATGGTGGTTGATTTAATTGAATATTTTGATTTGAATAATTTTGTGAATTTTGATAAGATGGAGGTGGCATTGATACTAGAGTTGATCCTGGTGGTGGTACATCATTATTTCTTAATAAATTTGATGATGATTTTGTTGTATTATTATGTGATTTAATAACATATTTATTTGGTAAATTAACCATTAATGTTTCAATTAAACGATTTGTTTCACTCAACATACCCATTGAATCATCATTACGTTTATTATTATTATTATTATTATTATTACTATTATTATTACTATTACTATTATTATTTTTAGATGGTGATAATGAACGTGAACGTGATCTTGACCATGATCTTGAAAATGATTTTGATCTTGATATTCTTTTATTTTTAGCTTTTTCATTATCAACAACATTTTTATTAGCTGCTTTATAAATATCTTCAAATGAATAATCGTCATCATCATCATCATCATCATTATCAGATAAATCAGTTCTTCCTCTTTTTTTATCATCATCATATTTATATTTATTTAATAATAATAATTGTTGTTGTTGTTGTTGTTGTTGTTGTAATTGTTTTTTTTGTTGATTTTTTCTACGTTCTTGTTCTAAATCAATATCATCATCATCTTCTTCATCAGCAAAAATATCTAATTTTGGTTTCCATTTTAAATGTTCATCATCTGATGGATTATGACCACCTTTTCTTGTTGAAAATGGTGATACACTTTGTCGTTTTTTAGTTGCAATATATTCAATATCACTTTGTGGTGATATTGATCTACTTTTATTATTATTTGTTGTTGTATTATTATTATCACCAGCACCACTACCACCACCAAGATTAACAAAACCACGTAATTTTTCAACTCTTTCTGGATCACTTGCTTCTAATTTTTTTAAGAAATTAATTAAACCATGTTGTTCATCAGTACCAAGATCTTTAAAATTTTGTAATAAATCTTTGAGATCATTGTCAGTTAAATTTTCCATTCTTGCAGCATGTGCTTCAATTGGATCAATAATTTTTTGTTGTTGTGGTGCTGGTGGTGGTGGTGGTGGAGTTGGTTCAATTGATGGTGGTGATATTAATGGTTGTGCAGCAACAGCAGAAGCAACAACAACTGGTGTTGTAATTATTTGTTGTTGTTGTTGTTGTGATTGGGGTTGATGTTGTTGTAATACTATTGGTTGTTCAATTATTGTATTTGTATTTGTAGTTGTTTCAACTTGTCCATTATTATTATCAGTTAAACTTTTAACAAAACTAGCAGCAGTTATTGGTTTATCACTGTGTTTTGATGCTTCAGCCATACCAACAACAGCATTTATTAATGTTTCTAATTCATCTTGTGATACATTATCACGTCCTTGAGCAAGTAATGCTGCTGCAATTTGTTGTGCAATAGCAATTTTATCAACAGAACCAATACCAGGTACACTAACTGGTTCTGATTTAATTTGTGGTATATCAATTGTTCTACAATATGGTATTGTTGTTCTAGATGCAAATTCAGCAAGTGATTTTGTCATATCAGCTTGTTTTTTTCGTTTTTCTTCTTCTTCTTTTTGTTGTTGTTTTTTCTTTTTATCTTCAGTTGCTTTATGTAATAATTGTGCAATATTTTTAATTGCTGATTTTGTTGGTGCAATTGCCATTTTTTCAATCATACCAGCAAATAATTGTCCTTTTAATTTTTCTTTAACTGTTTCAAATAATACATTAACATCTTCATCATCAAGTAATTCTTCAGCTGAATTTGGTTTAATTTTTTCAGCAGCTAATGCACGTGATAATAATGTTACAACTTTTGGTCCAAGTGAACCAAGTTGTCCTTCAAGTGCTGTTAATAAACGTAATAAACCAACAATTTCTAAATCTTCTTTTAAATTATTATCATCTTTTAATGGACTTGGTGATTTTTCTTTAATTGTATATTGATGTGAATAATGACGTGATGATGATGATGTTAATTGTCTTGACATATTACCACGTGTTGATTGATAATAATTACGATATGATGGTGGTCTTGTTCTACTATATGAATAATATTCACGTGGATCATCACGTGGATGACGTTCATAATCAAATCTATCTTGTCTATCTGTTGGTGGTGGTGGTGGTAATCTATCAATTCTTTCTGGTTTTATTGTTTTAGTACCAACATATTCAACATCATCATCATCACTTGATATATGTATTTTTGATGAACGTTTTGTTGTATCAATTTTATCATATTTACGTGATGTTGATATTGATGATGATGATGATGATGATTGCCAATGTTTTATTTCTGGTGGTTTATCTTCTGGTAATTCAAGGCGTTTTCTAATATCTTCTTTTCTTGATGCTAATTGTTCATTATGTATTTCACGCATTCTTTTATTCCAAAAATCAATCCATTCTGGTTTAAAATCATGTTTACTTGGATCTTGTCCTTCAGCTTGTAATTCTTTATAACGTCTATTCCAAAATTTTTTCCATTCATCAGGATATGATGGATGTTTTTCTGGATTTTTTTCATGAAATTTTAATGATCTATCAAGTGTTTCTTCAGCACGACGTATTTGTTCACGAAATTTATCCCATTTATCACGTTCACGTAATGGTTCATTTGATCTTGAACGTGTACGTGAACGTTGATGACGTATTTTATTATTACGATGACGTAAACGATCACGACTTGATTGACGACGACGTGAACGTGAACGTGAATGTGAATGAGAACGAGAACGAGAACGTGATCTTGATCTTGATCTTGATCTTGTTGGTGATGGACTACTTGATATACTTGATAATGATGATAATGATTTTGTATCATCTGATGGACGTATTTTTTTATCATCTTTTTCAGATTTACGATTTATTTTATCTTTTGTTAATATACGAATTTTCATTTCACTGAAAAAAAATTAATTTTTTATTATAAATTTATAAAAAATATTTATATACTTGAATTAGTATAAATAAAATATATTATTATTATTATTATTAATTTTCAACTAACATTTTTGTTGTATCTGGTTCAATTTTTTTTGGAAATGCCTTCTCCAATTTACTCTCTTCTTTTTTAGTTTTTTCCTGATTTTCATTTGCAGCATTATCTTTGTACACAAATTTAACATAATAATAAATATTTCACAATAAATTATAGATAAATATTATAATAAAAAATATACCTATAGGTATATTATTTTTTTTTTTTAAATTAAAAAAAAAGGAAACAAAATAAATCACTCACCTTTTTTATTTGTTTCACTCGTTATTTCAGCCATTTTCTCTTCAAAGTTTGTCACCCATCGCACATCATAAACTTCCATAAATGTTAACTCGGGTGTTTCTCTGTTAAAACACGTTGTAAACATCAAAAAAAAAAAAGAAAAAAAAAAAAAACAATGGAAAAAAAGAAAAAAAAGAAATTCTTTTTTAATAAAAAAAAAACAAAAAACCATTTGTTTTTTTATATAAATAAATTATTTGCAAAAAAAAATAAAAATAAATAAATTTTTAATAAATATTAATTATTAACCTACCTAAAATGATAATCTTGAACACAATTTTTAGTATATTGAGTTTTATTTTTTTCATATTGTCCTTTATCAACAAGTTGTGGTTGTAAACGACCAAATTTTTCTTCAATTTTTTTAGCAACAAGTATTGATATTTCATTAGCACCACGTTTATAATTAGCAGTACGTGGTAAATCAGTAATTGCTCTTGATATTGTTGGAAAATGACGATGTAAATATGTCATACGATGATTATAACTAGTAATATGTGCCATAACTGTTCTTGGATCACCACGTTTTTCACATAATACACATTTATAACTTGGTTCTGGTGAATCATTATCAATAATTTCTAATAAATATTCAAGACCAACAAGTGGTGAACTTTGATGTCTATCAAGACTAACTTGTATTGTTGTTATACGATTAACTTGATCTTCCATACCAGGTGGTGCTGGTTCACCAGGTGCAAGACTATCTGTTATATTTATTTGTCCTTGTAAATTTGATTTAATTGGTTCTTTTTTTGACCATAATGATACTGGATATGGCCATTCATCTAATTTTATTCTATGAAGACTTGATATATTATGTCTTAATAATTTTTGTGCACCAAATAATGATATATTACAAATATGACACCATATATCACCTTCATCAGTATTTGAATATACTGGACGTAGTATACCATCTTCAGATGTTACACTGGATCTCATCAAACGTCTTCTATCAAATTCTTCCTGTTAATAAAATAATTTTATTTATTTAATTCACAATAATAATTTTTAATAATTATAATTAATATTTAATATTTAATCTTCATTGATGACGAATTTTTATTTTATCTTCATTGTTGACAATAAAAATTTAAAAAAACATTGAAACCATTGTTTAAAAAAAAAAAAACTATGGCTCAAATGTTAATTTACCTTTTCACGTTCCTCTTCTGATAAATGAGAAGGATTTCTTCCCTCAATATCAAGGTCATCATAGTTCTGCATTGTTGATGTTGATCCTGTTCTTTTACAGTCAATCACCAATATGCTATTCTGTAAATAATCATTTAATTTCCACTTTTAAATCATAATTTTGTAAATAAAAACAAAAAAAAAGTAAGTGGAAAAATTAAATATAAAATGGGTATTTTAAATATTTGTTAATTTTAAATTTTTTTTTCTGTTAATAATTTCAACTAAATATATTGTTTTTTATATTTACATTTTTTAAAAACTCTCTCATGTTTTTTTTTTTTATTTTTAAAGCCACAATTTTCTATTTACTTACCCCATTTTTAGTTATGATTTTTTTGTTTTTTTTTTTTTACTAGTATTTAACTAATTTTTTTAACATTTAATTATAAATTTATATTTCAATTATTATTTTTCATTTAAATACTGATGATTTTGGTATTTTCAACAGGTGTATTTATAAAATATATATATAATTATATTAATTAAAAAAATTCACTATTTTTTAATTTTTTTTCAGATAAAATTTACCAATTTACTTACCAATGAAAATTTAATTCATTTGTTTTATTTTATTTTTCTTGTATTTAATAAAAAATAAATTATATATTTTTTTTTTTAATTTAATAAAACTTTTTCATTGTAATAATTATATTAAAAATTATCTATTTATTTTTATATTTTATTATAAAATCACGATTTAATCACAAAATTTAACTTATAATCACTAAATTATTCTTGTTGTAATTATTTTATTGCAAAGTTATAAAATAATACCGATATAAACTTTGCATTAAAATTCAACAAATAAATTAAACGAACGATTATTATTAATAACGATACAATAAAATTAATTTTTTAATATTAAAAAATTACAAAATACATAACGATAATAATCGGTTATATTAATTATTTATAAATTTTTGTTTTTCTTATTTTTTTTTTTTTTTATCGCAGAAAAATTTTTTGATGCTAAAAAATAAAATAAAAAAAAATTAAATATTAGGTTTGTTGACGTTTCTTGATTATCGTTGTTGTTATTATTATTATTGTTATATTATTTTAACAAAATGAAAATATATATGCTTGTAAATAATAGGTACAATATATGCAAAACTAAAAATGTTTTTTTTTTTTTTTGTTTTTTTATAATAAAAAATTAGTTTTTTAAAAAAAGGCCGGTTAAACATTTTGCTACTTACAAACTTCCCTCTTAGTATTTCTTCATCTAGACACACATATTTTGTATAAATTTTTTTGTCAATAATTTTTTTGGTAAGTAGTCATATATTACATTTTTACAAAATATATTATAGATATATAGGTATACATATATATTTATTATTAATATACTTGGACTTACCGATTCAATGAAGATGTCAATAAATTTATTATTAATTATTTATATATTTGTTGTCTTTAAATATATTATTTATTTAATTATATTTTATTAAATCACTCATGATGTCTCTGAAGCGTCCATTTTTGTTAATAATAATATAAAATTAATTAATAATTTTTGTTTTTTTTTTTTCTGAAATATTAGTTTAAATTTTCGACACTATTAAAAGACGCTAGTTGGTAAAGAAGATTGAGTTGGTAATGTAGATTTGTAAATTTTTTTTTACTTTAATTTGTTTTAATTTAAAAATTAAATTTGATAAATTAGTAATTTGAATAATTTGTAAACATATTTGATTAATTACATTTCTAAAATAATTATTTTACAATTTTTATAATTTTTTCTTTTTATTTTCTTGTATTTACATTTATTTTGTATTAAAAATTAATAAATAATCTAACAACTCACTAACTATATATTTAAAAAAATTAAATAAATTATTCAATACAATTTTTTATTAAAATTTATTAAAATATAATCATTAAATCTTTAAAACAATTAAAATTATTCAAATAAACCGCTCAAATAAAACTAATCCGCTAGGTAGCGCTATAACCAAAATGGCGTCTTTCTCTTTATTTTGTGTGAGTGCGTAGTATGTGTGTGTGTGTGTGCGGCCAACTGGTAAACGCTTGTCGGTGATAACCGGGTCCTCTTAACAATAAATAAATATTTATTAAAAATAAGAACAAATATAATTAAAATATAACAAGTGAAATGTCATGGATAATTAATATAAAGTGGATATGTCAATGTATCATAATACAGTGTAGTTAATTAATAATAAAAACAAAAAAATTATTTTGGTAAGTAACAAAAAAAAAAAAAAAAAAAAAAAAGTTAACAAAAAATTAACGCCGCAATTCATCCTCAATCACACACACTCAAGGTTGTCAATCTTAACATATTTTTTTTTTTTTTTTTTTTTTTAATCTTATTTTTTTATTTTATTTTTTTTTATATATTAATTTTAATCATGTTGCATTTTTATTTTGTATTATTTTGCAATAATTATTGGCTACCTCATTAAATAACCTTGACTAATTTAATGTCAAATTTAATTATCTTGTTGTTGACATTAATGTATATATTTCAAATTATTATTTGACAATTATTACAACCCAACCTAACCTAACTTTTTTTCCAAAAAAAAAAAAAAAAAAATATATGCATTTTTAATACTATTATTATTATTAATTTATTATTTAAAAAATTATTATTATTATTTTAAAATATTCAACTTGACATGTCCTTGTCCCCTTAGATTATTAAAATAATAATAATAATAAATATTAAACTCAATTATTAACAAAACAATTGGCTTCTTTGTTTGATTACCTTATCAATTGTTTTTTTATTATTGACATTTATATATACCTATATTAATATTAGTATTTTAATTGATACATATATATATAAAATTATTTAAATAATTATTATTATATTATTTTTTTGTTTAATTATTTTAATTAGGTTCATTAAACTTTGTCAATAAAATGGTAAAAAATAATTGTATAAAAATAATAAATAACAAATGGAATATATATTTCAATGACACAAATGATTTTAAATAAATTTAAATATTTATTATTGTCAGCTGGTGAGCTAGTTAAAATTTAAAAAAATAATATAATAAAAATTATTAATGCACGTGTATGTTATCTTAAATTACAAGTTATACACAATGCCATTATTTTGTTGACTTCTAAACAAGGCCATTCCGGAAATAGAATAATCAACAATGATTGATATTCTTGTATTGGTTTTAATATTTTATTTATTTATTTATTTTCCGGATTAACTTTTATCCATTTAAAATTTATTATTATATTATTAATATCTTGAATTATTATTAATTATATATTTTTTGTTTTGTTTTTTTTTCTAGTTGTCAAGATTAATAATTAATACATCAAACTGACGTCTATGTTTCGGTAAGTTTTAATAAAATTATTATATTTATTTTATTGTTTATATAAGAAAACGCGATGATTAATATTGGACGCATTTCTTGAATTTATTACTTTGTTTTTTAATTAACAAAGTCATTGGAATGTTATTTAAAAAATATACAAACAAAGTATGAAAACATACTGACCTTGTTAAATAATACAACAAAGTAATTATTATTTAATATTTATATACAAATTTTTAATTATTTATATATGGATTTATAAAATATATAATTTCAAAAATACAATGACAATAATATTATGCATAAATAAGTTTTATATTAATAATAAATATAAATATTTATTATTTAGTAATAATAATTTAATCGAAATATAAATTGATAAAAATTAATTGTCATTGACAGATTAGAAATATATTTTATCGAATCATATAAATTTTAATTATATTTTTTTTTAAATTTTTTTATAGTTTTATAATATTATTATTTTTTAAATTGAGTTTAATCAACACGTGTCATTAATGACCTTTAATAATTTTACATAACAAAATGACTTACTGATTTTTCTATTTTTTTTTTATTTTTTTAAATATATTTTCTTTGTTTATATCCTCGACATTTGACTTGTATTTTTAATGAATTATTTATATTAATAAAAATTATATAACATTACTGATTTTTCCGGATAAATATTACTTAAAATTTGATTTGAATTTTTTTTATTTTCATTATTAATTTATATATATTTAATGGCGTAATTGTATTCATGTGATTTTAATATAAAATAAAAAAAATAATTTCAATATTTTTCTTCCGTTTATAATCATCACGAGGTCGTCTCTATTATTTTACTATTGTATACGTAATATAATAGATAATCATTTCTTGCATAATATTTATTTAAAAAAATAAAAAAAATTAAATATTTTATTATTTTTAAAAATAAAATAAATCAATCATTTATTTTAATTATTTAAATATTTTTTTTTGTCAAATTTTTGATTGATATTTTATAATTTAATTAATAATTTATATTTATCTAAAAAAATGAATATTTTTATTTATAATTTTTAATAACAAAAATAAAAAATAATATTTAGAAAAAAAAAAAATCTCAGTCGATAAAACAGTTAATTTGGTACAATTTAAATTCCACTGATGGCGCTGTTTCTTCGTAAAATTTTAAAATTTGAATTTAAAATTAATAACAAATTTGAAATTTATATTATAAATAAATTTTAATATTATTTATATTATATATAAATTTTGAATTGTAAAAAATAAAAATTTATGACAAGTGAAAGTCTTTTTTGTGTTTTGGCAAGCTAAAATAGACATGTAGTTTTAAATTCTGATTTTAAAATTTCTATAACAAAATAAAATTTAAAAAAAGTTAAAAAAAATTTAGATAATTATATAAAAATAGTGTAGTATCACCCTAGACAAAGTAAAATGATTAAAAAATAAAAAAAACTCGTAGTTTTCTCTATCATAAAGTATTTGAAATAATCCCATCAAGTACTGACTGAGATAATGATGCAAAAATAGACACAACTTGAAAAAAGAAGGTATAAAATATATATTCAGTGGTGCAATATATAAACACAACCAATGGGTGAAAGCTAAAAATTATTTTCACGTTCCCTTTTTTTTATTTTTTTCACAATCATTTTATATTTATTTTTTTCAACATTTAAATGAATAAAAAATTGACCCAAAGAAATAATTGATATTAATAATAATTTATTAATAAAAAAAAATAAAAATAATTATATTTTTTAATATTAATTTTATTATTATTATTATTAATTGTTATAATCAAATTGTTATTGATGTAAGAAATTGGCTCTTGCTTAATGGCAAATTTATTATAGTGAAATCGTTTTTGACTAAAGTGAAATTCATTCAATTTTAAGGGAATTTATTGTATTATTATTTATTGATAAACAAATAAATAAATAATAATAAAATTTAAAAATATTTATGATAAAATTTATCTAAATTTATTTAAAAATATTTGCAAGTTTAAAATTAAGTTAAGTTTAAAGTTTTTTTTTTAAATTATATGAAAAAATTAAATTTTATTGTTATAAATTTATTTTATTTTGATTTAACTTATATCTTTATATAAAATCAATGAAAGTTTTAAATTAAATATTCAATAAAAAGCTCATTTCCGGTCATTTAATTTGAAATATAAAATTTTATTTTGAATAATTGAATTTGTTTTTTTTTTTTTTTTATTTTTATTTTTATTTTATTTGATATTTATAAACTAGTTTAATTAATGTTAATATGTTAATATAAATTCATTTATTTCATTATTAATATAGTTTTTTTTATAAAAGAAAAATTATTTTAACAAAAAAAAAAAACTTTTTTTTTAATGAAATTTTTACGGTTGAGTTTTTGTAATTTATAGTATTGTTTTTCAAGATTTTATTAATATGTATAACAGATATGTATAAATATCAAATAAATATATATTTAAAAATAAATAAATAATGATAATATATTGATAAATAAAAATTTAGAGTCACGTTTGATGTGAATGTGTCACGAAGTTTTAATCGATTGATCGCGTGACAACAACAAACTGCATCATTGTGGTTATAATATTTATAACAATAAAATATATATATATATTTTTAAATAAATAATATTCTAGACAAATCATTGAAGCATGTATAATGTTGTTATATTTTAATAAACAACTTGCAACTATGATTACAGCTCGCAATTTTATGTAATTGATAATTAATTTATTAATCTTTTTTTTTTTTTTCTATTTTCTTCTGTCAGAACTGATTGACAAGTTTTTTTTTTTGTTATTTAAATGAAATTATGGTTTTAATATTTTAAAAAAATGTAAAAGTTACAAGAATTAATTTCATTCATTTTTACTTTTTTTTAAATATTTTATATTTTTTGAGATATTATCCAAGAGAATCCAGTATTTTCAGTGTGATGTCCTGTTGATCAAAAATATATTTCTAAATATAAATTTTATGATATTATTCTTCTAATATTTAAAAAACACCCTAAAATAGTTATCCTGTGATATTCAAGCATTTATTTCAATTTTTACTAATTTTTTTTTATTTTTTTATAATTTCCAAATGACTTTGAGAAAATCTGACTTTTACCAACTCATACGGTTTTTAAAAAAAAATATTTCTAATCAACTTATCAATGATATTATGCTTCTATAATTTAAAAAACACACGAAAATAACTATTACAAGAGTTAGAATTATTTATATCAATAATTTATATTTTTTTTTTAATAGTTTTTCATTTTTTAAATTTTTTCGAAAAACTTTTCATTTTTCCAATAAAACTAATCTATAAAAAAACTATTTCTATGTAAAAATTTCATGAAATTTCATCTCATATTCAAACAACTTGTAAATAAAATTATTCTGAAAATTATAGAAATAAATTTTCAATTATTTCTATATTTTTTTTTAATTTTTATAATTTATCAGGATGGATGTTTGTATATTTACAGTATTTTCATTTCAAACTTTCAATATCCTGTTGATCATTCAAAATTACATTTACAAGTATAAATTTGATGATATTATGATACCAACATTAAAACAACACCTAAATATAATTATTCCACAAACAAAATAATTTAATTTCAATTATATTTTCAAAATTACACTGCGCGTGTTGCAAATTTTCAATTAGCCAATAGTTATTTTGACCCATGTTACATACAACACGTAAACCAATCAAAATATCCAATATACAAAAACACCAAAAAAAAAAATAAAAAAAATAAATTAAATAAATCATCAATAAATTTAAATCAATTATTATTCAATTTACAAAATAAAAATATAAATTTTTCAATAAATAAATAAAAAAATTAATTTTCCCTTTTTTTTTTCAAAAAAAATTATAAACTCTACACTTACAATAGAAATAAAAAATAATAAAAAATTATTTAAACAATAAAAATATCATCTTCATTGATTTGTTAAAAAAAAATCATTAAATTTAAAACAATTGTTGAATACCGTAATGACAAATAGACTGTAAACTGATACGCCTTTTTTTTTTTTTATTTTCTTTTTATCGGTGAAAGATTCTCTTTTAAATAAAAAAAAAAAAAAAAAAAAACATTAATAATAATAAATACAAGTAAAAGACAATATATATATATACACAAGAGACATTGAAAATATAAAAAAAATAAAATTTTAAAGATTAATTGTCTTTTTTCCATCATTCAATGTTCATACCTATATGATTGTACGAGTCTTCACTTATCCATGGCCCTGTAACGAGATTACGGTACCTATCAAAAAAATACATTTAATATATTTGCATATACATATATATATAGATATATAGATATTTTTTATGTATATTTATATGCCCTGGCCAATTTCCGCTTTTGCCCAAATGGAGGTCGACCTGCATTACCGTTTTGAATGTGCGCGCGCTTACGAGGTGAAACTAAATGTCCCAAGTAAAATTGAAAAATAAAAAAATTAAATTAAAATTATTATTATTATTTTTTTAATACAATGGATCGTATAAAGAACAAAGAAATTGTTAATATTTGCAACATGGAGAAAGTGTTGATTTTTATATTTAAATATTTTTAAATTAAAAAAAAAAATAATTTTTTGTTTCTTTTTTTTTTTAAATAACAATTTAATGAGAATTATTAATGTTTTTTTTTTTTTTATTTATAATTGTCAGGGTGAAAGCATGTATATGCTGATTATTTAAAAAAAAAAAAAATGGATATAAAAAAAATTAAATGTGTTGAAATGAAGGTTGGCAAAAATAAAAAAAGTAGAAAAAAAAAAGTATTTTTATGTTTGACTGATGTCCTTGACTGATGGCTGTAAGATTAATCAGATATTCCATCAGTAAAATAAATTAATAAAAATTTTGTTATTTTATATTGTAAAAGTAGAAATTAAATAAAAAATTTTTTAAGTTACAATTTATCGTGATGATTCAGGTTTTGCTCCAGATATTTTAATTCAACCTCTGCTCTTTTATACTGATCATCATCATCAGAAGGTCATGCTCTCAAACTAAAGATACATATTGAATTTATTTATTTTATTTTTTTTATTTTATTTAAATATATATATATTTTTTTTTTATCTAATTTCATACTTTTTGGTTTTTAATTTAATTAAAAAACTAAATTAATTGAAAATAAATTAAAAAAATAATAAAAATTGTTTATTCAAATTAAATTTTATTTTTGGTTAATAGTCGATTGACTTTACTTGACCTAAACCATAAAAAATTAAAATTACCTGACAAAATTACTTTTTTTTTATTTTTTAATTTAAAAAAAAAAAAAAGATTTATATTGTTTGTCGTAAAAATATAAAAATAGTTGATGTATAAATAAGATTTTTTTATAGAAAATTTTAAACAAAAATTATTATATATTTTTCAAAATTTATTTGATGCATAAATAACAAACACACGTTTGTCTATTAAAAGACGTAAATTTGTTTTGAAAATTTAAGCCCTCAAGTAAAGCCTTGGGGTAGTTAAATTTTCTACAGAATTTTAACAATGAATACGTGCTTGGTAACCATCAGACTGAAAGCACAAAGCATCATCATGTATAAATATATATTTTCATGTATTATGTAAATTAAGTTGTTGTTTTACACTAAAAATACAAACACAAATACAACAATTACTATCAGATTGTATTTTAAATGAAAATTATTTTAATAATATTTAAATTATAAATTTAATAATTTAATTTATCATTATTTTAAATCAAATTATTCTTAATTAAACAACAATTTTATCAATGACAATGAGAATCAATTAAATCATATAAATTATCATCAAAATTATTTATCATGAATTTTCAACTATTTTTTTTTACATTTGTGTCATTATTGATGATAAATGTTGAGCTTAAATTGAGTACATAAGCAATTTGATTTTTTTTTTCATGTTTACATTGAAGAAAAATCTCTTTAATACCAAGTGAATCATTTTGGTTTTATATACCAAGGGTGAAGAAAAATAAAAATGGCTTCCAAATTTGTGATGTTATTTCCCCTATATTTTTTTTTTGTTGAAAAATAAGAAAAATAATTCAAAACAATGTAGAAATTCTTGATGTTGATAAATTTTTTTAAAATAATTATCATCATCATCATCACCTAGTTTAACAACTACTTTTTATATTATAATTTTCTGTATGTCGAGGGCAAATTAACTCTCTCGTTTAATTTTTATTTTCTTTGATATTATATTTAACACATGTATCTATGTTGTCCTCAATAATAACAGTTATGAAATGTATATATAACCGCGATAGTGAAAGTGGTGTATGTAGTTTTTTTTTTTTTAACGACTTGGTATCGTTAGCTTTGTTAATGATGATGATGATGGTGATGATGTTGACCAGTCTATAAAAAAAAAAAAAAATTATAAATATATAAAAATAATCATTAAAGGATATTGTATTATTTATAAATAATATAAAAATATTATAATTAATTAATTTTTTAAATTATTTTAGTTAAAGAAATTTTTTTTTATTCTTTATAAAATTGATTTTAAAAACTCAATTACATGTAATTAGTATTGATGTAATCAGAAAAAATAGAATATTTATTTTATTTTTTATTATTTTTTTTAAATATAAAAATCTCATTAATTATACATATAAATAAAAAAAATAAAATTCTAAATTTTTAACCTACTAACACAAAATATAATTAAAAATTAAAAAATTAAAAAAAAAAAAACAATAAAAATATTTTTTTTAAAGTAAATAATACAGTATTTATAAATTAGCCAATCAAATAAAAATAAAAAAAATAATAAATAATTAATAATTATGCAATATTTATATATAAATTTAATAACATATTATATTTTAAACAAAAAAAATAATAATAATAATATAATAAAAATGATTAATATGTCATTTGTAAATAAAATTGACCTGTAAATCCAAATTTTGAAATAGCTTTTTATAATTATTACAATAAAAATATTTTTTTAAAAATATTAAAAAATTAATATAACTTGACAAATACAATGATAAATTAAATGAAAATGTTTGTCACGTGATTGAAATTAAAATATATATTCTAAAAACTTTTAACATAATTTTCATAAATTAATTTTTCATATGTATTTATTATTTGTTTACACTTATACAAATACATAATTTTTTTTTTATAAATATATATATTTATTTAACAACTGACAAGTTGCATTGACACACATGTTTATTGTATATTTTATAATTGAATCAGTGAAATTGTAACTATGATGGTGTTGATGATGCAGCCGAGGCTGCAACACACTATTTTCTGGTGTTTGCACATGTCAGGGCTGCAATTTGATCATCAATTTAACTTCAATTCAAATATATTTTTTTTATTATTATTATTTTTATTATTTTTATTTGTTTAATGGTTTTTTTTTTTTTACATGTTTTAAATTTTATCAATAATAAAATATATAATTAAATAAAAAAAAAAACTAAATTTTTTAATTGAAAATATTTTATTAATTTTTTTAATAATAATAATAATAATAATAATATTAATCAAAAATTAAATTAATATATTTTAAATGTATTTTTAATTTGAAAAAATAATTGATTGATTAAAGTAAACTTTTTTTTTTTTTAGAGAATAAAATGATTATGTTTTATATAGGGTAGTTAATTTAGCTAAGAAAAAGGGGGTTGAATATATTTAAACAAGTTAAAAAATAAATAAATATATATATATATATAAAATTTGTATGAAATAATGTACATGATGTCAAGATAGATATAGAGAAGGTCGAGGCTCGAGGACGATGCACACCAAGAGTCGAGGTCACAACGTCCTCGAACTCCCTCCCAACGATCTCGACCTCAACACCCTTGGCACCGCCCTGTACACACATACACACATATATATTTTTTTTTTTTTTTTTTTTTAAATATATTAAACAACCCTGCACATTTATATTTATAAAAAAGAAATTTATATGTGTACACACTCGACATCGATATCACATCTAATTGCACTCAATTAAAAAATTAAATAAAATAAAAAATTTTTTAAATGAATTTATTTTCATTAATTTTTTTATTCAAAAAATAATTATATTTATCAAGTTTAATATTTGTAAATATTTGATTAACTATCATTTTAAAATATAAAATAAAAATAATTAAAAATTTATTATCATTTTTAAATTATTTAAAATTAAAAATATTTGTAATTTTTTATTTTTTTTTTTTTAAATTACTATTTGAATTGTTCATGTATATCATTTACATTCTCGTTATTATAATTTTTTATATATATATTATTTTTTATTGTTGTTGAGTGTGTATAACAAATGCAGGGGGTTGTATTTGAACATTTCCCTCACAGTCTTATAGTTTTATTGTATAGGGTGGTAGAAAATTCTCCCTTTCTCATTTCGACTTTCATTTTATTAATCATTCAAACCAACCAAGGCAAACAGACATGTCTGGTTATGCTTTGACTGGTTTTATATATACGTTATTATAAATATATAAGGGTGAAGGAAAATTCTGAAACTCAAGGGGGTGCAATGGATTTTATACATTTTTTTTTTTTTTCCTATTACTTTTCCTTCTTTTTTTTATTTTTTTTGCAATTTTTTTTTTCTTATTTTCTTCTGTTGAACCCTCTCTCATTTATCGTCTCTCTGTTTGTTATAAAATTTAACATGCAGCATTGCGCAAGAGCATTCACCTCGCTCAATACAAAACTCCATGGTTTTTGTCTACAATGAAAGTGAACTCATCCAAAAATTTAATAAATAAATTATATTTTTTTTTATAATAAAATTAATAATTTTTTAAATCAAATTAATAATATTATTTATTCAATGAAAAATTTAAAAATAATAAATTAATAAATTAAGAAATAAATATTTATAAATTTTTTAAAAACAAATAAGTTAAAATGAGTTCAAGTGAAAGTTAATGAATTCATTGTTGTATATTTATTTATTTTACTTTTTAAATTAAATATTAACAATTTTATTTATAAAAAAAAAATTATTTTAATTTAAATTATTTTTTTTAGAAAATAAATTAATCCTTGTTTTTTAAATTATTTATATTAAACAGGATAGAAATCAGTTACATTTTTATTAGTTTTAGCTACTTTCTATATTAGTGCCTTCAAGGATGTCTACATATTTATATATTTAACGATAAAATATCCTTTTCTCATAGTTTTTTTTTTAAATTTTTTTTTATTATTTAAAAATGCCCAAGGCAATTTATGTTACTAATAATGTATTATTTTTGACCTCAACAAACAAGACTAGTTTGACCTTTTCTCTGAAATGTCATTTTCTATATTTTTTTTTGACTAATTTTCTTCATAATTAATTAATTAATTAATAATTTTAATAATATATTTTTAATCAAATTAATATATTAAATTTTCTTTTAATTTTTTTCATATATTATATTTGACGTAAATTTGATTATAAATTATTATTTTTTATAAAACATCGGGTTAACGAGGGCGCATATGCATATGTATTTAAAAAAAAAATCTACTTTTATAATATATACATGTATATTTTTGAGGTCGAAGATATAAATAAGTGTTAATATCAACAGACATTGGTGTGGCTTGATATCAAAATGTGTACTCATTTTTAAATTTTATATTTATTTACAAAATTATATGTAAAAGATTATTGTGTTATATAAAACTCTCAGTATATTTATTTTTAATTTTATATATATATATTTCATTGAAAGTATAATATTTATTACAGAAATGTATATACAAAACACACCCAATATAATTTATAAAATAAAAAAACCAATTGTTTTATATAAATATAATTAAATTATTATTATTTAAAAATTAAATATGTTTAAGATATAAATTGAGCCCACGTGTTTTTTTTTTCTTGACAAGCCATCGTAGTAAAAGACCAAAGCATCTAAACACTTATCTATGTAACCTACTCTACTATAACAGTTTTTCTATGATGTTACTGCTGTTGGTACTGTTGAACATTTCCTCATTAAAAAATATTCACATAAATATAACTATTTTATATTTATTATTTTATATATATTGATTAATAATTTTCATCAACTTGTTGATATGTCATTTTAAATAATTTCAATTGTAATTTTTTTTTTTTTTATAAATATTTTTCTTTAATATTTATAATTAATTTAAAATCAATCGTCTTTGTATATATATATATATTTGATTGTCGTTGTTGTTGTTGATGATGTTGAGGTCAAAATAATTGTCTTTCTGGATGGGTTGATTTGTTGGCTTGGTCATCATTGTGGGAGTAATATATATGTATAAATGGCAGTCAGCAATTAACTCACAATGACCGTGTTGTTTCGTGTATAAAATATTATTTTTTTATATTTTTTTTTTTTTTTCACAAAGCAAGTCCTCCAATTTACCACTAAAGTTGTATGTTTGTTGCAAGGCTATATGTGTTGATTTTTTTTTTTTTTTTTATATATTTTTATTCAATCGATTCTACAATATATATTTTTTTTTTTTTTTGCATGTATTTTAATTTTAATTTTTTTTAAATATATATATTTTTGCATGTGTATATTTGTGGTTGGAATTTAGCCCTGACCTGAACATCAACATCATATAAAAATTTATATATATATGATTTTTAAATTTTAAATATTTGTTTGAATATTTATTTTTAAAATTGACATATCCCACGGTAACTGGCCTTATTATTTTTAAAAAAAAAAATCGTGATGTTCGTTACTGAGATAATTGTATCGAGCGACCTAGTCATTCTGGATGAATAATGTTGCTTTGTGAAAAATAAAATAAAAACATTAATCGAATTATCTCAGTACATTTATTTGGGTGCAATGACAGTTACATGATTGACATTACTAGAACTAGATAAAAAAAAATAAAATAACAAAAAAAATTTATTTTTTATTATTATTTTAAATTAAATAATTTATTAAATTTTTAAATAATTTTCTTTTTTTTTTTTTATATTTAATAAATATTTATTATTGTTAAAATATATAATTTAATTATTAAAAATTATAATTATTTATTATCGTAATAAATTATATATTTAGTATACAACAAAATAAAATTTATATTACATAAATTGAAATGATGTGTTTAATATTAATTCATGTGGCACTTGTTTTTACATATATTTTTTTATTTTAATTTATATATATAACAAGTTTTTATAGTTTTATAGTTTTATAGTTACAAATGCATGTTGCTCTCGTTATAACGAGAACGCAGGTGACGGGTCACCGCGACTAAGCTATTTACCTACTTCATCTATCTGTATCCCTTCACTATGTATTATAAATTTTTAACATCTTTTTATACTATTTTATTAACAATAAATCATTTGGTTAACAAATAAACCCTCTGGCAATAATGTCATATTATTTTATCAATTTTAAATTAATTTTTATATTAATTATATTATTAATAATTATCATTTGATATTTCAATCAGTATTATTATTTATTTTTTTTTTTTTCAATAATTTTATCATTTAATTATCATGTTATTATTTAATTATTTAACACCTTTTTTTTTTTTATCATATAATTACATTTAGATATATATATTTACTATTCAAAAATTTTTAAATTAATTTTTTTTTTTTTTTGTTAAATGTCTTGTATTTTTGATGTTTTAAAAAAGCTCGTTAAAATTTTTATCAAAAATTGATAAAAAAAATAATGTAAAATTTTATATATTTTAACAAAATTTTTAAATTTTTTTTTATAAAATAAAAATATAATTTAATTATTTCAAGTTTTTATTTAAAAAAAAATTTTTTTTTTTTTTTTTTTGATAAAATTGATACTATTTAGTGTAAATTTGATTTTAAAAAAAGTGAAAAAAATAAATAATTTTTTAAAAATACGTTCCAAATGCTCGGGTGTTCGTTCTCGCCGACGAGTCAGACGTGCCGAGGCTGTGACCGCGTTTCTCGTGGCCAAAGTGGCACGCGCCTACCTGCCCACTCTCGTAACTGGCTTGTTTTATTATTCCCTCTCTACAATTTACAATATAAAAATTTTTTTTTTTATTTATTTTTTTACCTCACAACATACTTAATCATATTATTCTATCACTATATATACATATACATTGCAGATGTACATTATATCATTTTTTTTCATTTATTTCTTACTTTTTATGTAAAATCTTCCTCAACACCTCAACAATAATATTTTTCCTCTTTAATTTAACCCCTACTTTTTCTACATCAATAATGACTCAACAGGTATTAAAAAAAATAATAATTTTTAATATTAATTATTAACAAACTATTCTTTGAAATTTTTAAATGTCAATTTTAAAATTTAAAAAAAAAAAAAAAAGTATTTGTAATATATTATAATTACAAGTATTTTTTAAATAATTATTATATAAATTAATTGAAAAATTATATACACAAAAATAAAATATATAAAAATTTAATTTTTATTTAAAATTTTTTTAAAAATAAATTGCAAAGTTTTTATGTGTGTGGTAGTTGTGTTTTGACAGTGAATGGTTTTGTCATGTTTAAATTATAATATTTAATAATGTGGGTGTATTTTTGTAAAATGTATGATCTATAAAGTTCAATTGTCTAGTCATCCAAACGTCATTCTCAATTTCGCATAATATATGTGAAGAGATGCACTCGAGTGATTAAATTTTCACAGTTTGATGAACGTATACCTTCTTTTCACATAAACTATTGTCCTTCGACTTGTCTATTTACTATTATTTTATATATCGCTAAATATGTCCAGATAAATATCATCAAAATATATTATTCAATTGGAAAATATATATTAATTTTAATTTTATATAAAAATAATGAAGTTTAATTTTATTTTTTATTTTTTATTTGACATTCAATGAATCCCTTTTTGTAACTATGCAACCGTGTAAATGTCGTGAGAAATAAAATTCACATTCGACATGAAATTTAACGTGAAATCCGATATTAAAAATGTATATATTACAAAAAAAAAAAAAAAATGGTTTATAAATTTTTCAACTGAGAATTTAATATAATCCTTTTGTAAAAATATTATTTTCATTTTTTAATTAAATTTTTAAAATAAAAAAAAAAAAGTTATACATGTAATTGTAGCAGCATTTTCCTGTTTAACTTTGATAATTTTTAAATGACTTTTAGAATTTTTAATTTCATGGAATTATTATTTTTATAACTCATTTTATTATAGTTATTTTATTAGTTTAAGTATAATTGCTATTTTGATGATTTTACTATTTCGATTATTTTGATTATTTCGATTGATATAACTGACAAACTATTTGACAAAAAATTATCAAAAAATTACTAAACACTGTTTTAATAATGCTAAACAATATAAAGAAAAAAAAAAAAAAAAAAAATAAGCTTTTGAAAATATTTTTGTACAGATATATAAATGCATCGTAATTATTTCGAAATTACGTAACTTTTTTTCGAATGACTTTTAATAATTTTAAAAAATTCTGTACAGTAATTACTTTGATAATTAAATAATATCATCATAAAATTATTAAGTACATAAATATATATATATATTAAATATAAATTTATTTCTATAATATAATATAAAAGTGAAAATGTGAATTTTAAAAAGTTTGTAGAAATATAGTTACGCCATGTTGGATGTTTCGGTTAGAATTTAACAAAACTAGAAAGCCGGTCAATCGAGAGAGTGTATTTCTAATTCACCTTATATATATATAAATTTAGTCTTTGTTTATTTTTAATTTAATAAACTTTAAAATTATTTTTTTCTTTCTTTTTTAAAATTAACTTTTATCTATATTTTTTGTCATCAAGATTAAAATAAATTTATAAAATATATACACAAAGACAAGCAATGCATTTCATTATTATACACATTTTTTTTTTATAATTTTAAAAGTAATATTCAAATGAGATATACGAGAATAAAAAATGAACACGTGATTTGAATATAATCAGTTGAAAATAAATTTATCGAGGTT
>WSYQ01000433.1:0-12246 GCA_011426435.1 Lysiphlebus fabarum
GTAGCAACAACAAAACAAATATTACAATCAATACAATCATCAATACAACAAAAAGATGAAGATATGATATGGGCTGATAGTTGTTGTTTACAATTAATGACAAAACAAGGACAAATGTATACATTTCAAACAGATAATCCATTAGTTAAAAAAGATTGGATAACTGAATTAAGATTAGCACAATTAGCACTTGATCCAAATAATTCACCATCATGGGAAGTACCAGAACAAGAACAAAGACCATCAACAAAAATGCCATTATTTGTTAGTTCACAATCAGTATATCATTCACAACATAAATCAGAAGTTAGATGTGGTTGTTATTATACAACACAAAATCAAAAACCAACACGTAGAAGAATAACAAGAAATCCACAATCATATTTATGGATATGTACTAGTGATGGTGTATCAAGTCATGTTACTGTATTTAATCAATCAACATCAACAAATTCATCAGCAATAACATTAAAAAAAGTTAGTACATTTGATTTATTTGAAACACGTGTTGCTGCTATTGAATTTATAAAAGGTTTTGATAATAGTAATAATAATACATCAAAATGTGGTGATCAAGTATGGATGGGTACTGATTCACGTAAAATAATTATATATTCAGCAATTGAACCAGAAAAAAATGAAGAATTATTTAATTTAACTGTTAGTGGTTCTGTTATACAAATTAAATATCATTGTGATAATGTATTTGTTGCACTTGGTAATGGTACACTTATTATATATAAAAGACAAATTGATGGTACATGGGGTATAATATCTGATACATCAATAATAACATTAGGTAATGATCCAGTTGCTTGTTTAATGCCAATTAATTCAACAGTATATGCTGCATGTGGTAAAAAAGTATGGGTATTATCTGGTTTAACTGGTGAAATTATTAAAAATTTTAGTGTACAACATGAACATCTTGGTAATGTTAAATTAATGGCACATTCAGGTGTTGGATTATGGGTTGCATTAAAAAATTCAAGTACTGTTTGTTTATATCATACTGAAACATTTAAACATTTACAAGATATTAATATTGCATCAAATATATTGAGAGTTACAAAATCATCAATACTTGATAAATTATCATCATCAAATAATAATTTTAATGATAATATTAATATTAATATTAATAATCAACAACAACAACAACAACAAAATTCACAATTAAGTGTAACAGTAACAGCATTAATGGCATGTAAAGGTTTATTATGGGTTGGTACAAATGTTGGTATTAGTTTAACAATTCCATTACCAAGATTAGAAGGTGTACCAATAATAAGTGGACGTGTTAATATATCATATCATGCACATTTTGGACCAATAACATTTCTTCTTGCAATACAAAATAATAAAAATTGGATAACAACAAAAGATGAACAACAAATAATAAATAATAATGAACAAGAAATTGAATTACAACAATTAAAAAATCAACAAACTGAAGATGAAATAAATCAACGTAATCGTACAAGTATTATTAATGAATCATCAGCAACATCAACAGCATCATCATCATCATTTTCATATAATGTTGATAAATTAAAACAACATTTATCTGGTAGTCCAGTTGCATTAAGACGTAAACGTAATAAAGATAATGATTATCGTGGTTCAAAAACATTACCACGTGGTTTTGGTGGTGTATTATCAAATAATACAACAAATAATGGTTTATTATCAACATCAATAACAAGTTCACAAAGTTCTGGTGAAAATTGTGATGTTTATGGTTTATATAGTGAATTAATGATTCTTAAAGATTATGATAATGATAATAATTCTGGTATTGATCCAATGTATGAAAGTTTAAGAAGAAGTGATCCAGAATTAGCAGCAATACCTAATAAAGTTAATACATTAGATAGAAGATTAAAAATGAAAATAACAAGACCAAGATCATTAGATTTATCAAATTGGTCTGTTGATTCACATGCTAGTTCATTATATACATCATCTGGATCTGAAGAAAATATTAAAAATGGTAAATTATCAAGAAATAGTAGTACAACTAGTAGAACAATTAAAACAACATTTAATTTGGAAACATTAAATACAAATAATAATAATAATATCAATACAAATAATAATAATAATGTTATTATTAATAACAATAATAACAATGAAAATAATAATACTCAAGTTAGAACATTGAGTAAAAAAATAACTGGTACAACTAAAAGAACAAATATAAATAATAATAATAGCAACAATAACAACAATAATAATAATAAAACACAACAACAAATTGAACAACCTAAACGTACTGTATTAACATTAATGGGTGGACGTGGTTATGTTAATTGGAGACAACTTAATTCATCAAATCATCAACAACAACAACCATTTATATCAGATAAAAATTCAAAAGCAGCTGCTTTTAAAGAACCAAATAGTAATGATGCACATATTGTTTTATGGGAAATGAAATTATGATGACTTTTGAATATATATATACAATTAGATTATAAGATATTTTTTAATTATTATTATATTTATTATTTAAAATGAGATATAATCTCAATTTTAATAATAACTTTTTTTTTTTTTATATATATTATATATATATTATATCAAATTTATTAATGAATCTCAGTTAATTATTTTATTGTTTTTTTTTTTTTTCTTTTTTTGTTTTGCGCGTGCCTTTCAGTCAAGTTTTTTTTAAAAACTTTTAATGCTTTTCTATACAGATAATATAACTTGTTAATAATTTGCAGTTAAAATTTATATAAATATATTTTTTTTTCATTAATTTATAATGAAAAATACATTCCTGGAAAAAATTAAATTTATGCAAAAAAAAAAAAGAAAAATGATAAAAAAATACGTACTGAGTGTGTTTGTACGTGATAGAAAAAAAAAAAAAAATTAATAGACGATTAGCCAAAGAGACGGGGATGAATGTTAAACAAGGACAAATACGTCTTTTTATATAAATAAATATAAATTATATATCTGTATAAATATTCAACGATTGCTATTGCGCATTATTGTTTGAAATTTTTTTTTTTTTTTTCAAATACAAATATGTATAGAATACAAAATTGTTTATAAAAAAAAAAGAAAATGTACAATTTATATTATTTTCATCGTTGCAGTCTAACAAGAGATTATTCAATATTTTTTTTTTCCAATTTATTCTGTTATCATAATAATGGTGCCATTGAAATAATTAGCCAGAATTAAAATAAAAATTATTTTTCATTATTAAAATATAAATATTGATTGTTATTAAAATAGTGTCATTCCAGAAATATTTAATTAAATGATAATTTTATTTGTCATTTAATACATCTAGGTCATTATGCAATTTTTTCTGGTTAAAAAAAAAAGGCCTTGTTATTATAAACTACATATGAAATATTGATATTATACAATGTTTATAAAATTTTACATTTTATATAAAATGTTTGCATATTTTTCTTTTGATGAATTTTTTTATCTCTTGTCATTATATAAAAAAATAAATTGTTGATGTTTTGAAGAGATATTAATTTAAAAAAATAAATAATTCACCCCTAACAATATTTGACATGTAAAGAATTTATTTTTTAAATTTCTGTTGTGATAATTATTATGAATTTAATGATCAATTTAAAATGTATTTTTTATTAATTAAATTATTGGTGATTTGATAAATTGAAACTTTGAAATATAAAATTTTGATTTACTTATTATTTTCTTATTTTTACTGATATAAATATCTAGTTTATTATTTAAAAATTAATAATTATTATTTTAAATTTTAGAAATAATACAACAAACAAGATGAACATTTATTTAAGATTTTTTTTTATTTTGTAAAAGTTTTTCGAGTTACAATTACATCAGTTATTTTTAATTCTCATTGATAAATCTGTAACAAAAAACAAGAAAATAATTATTAATTATGAGTTGAATAAAGGTTTTAGATTAATTGATTGATAATTAAAAACTTCAGTTGGTAGTGCATGTAATTTTATTAATCATGAACTCAGGTTGATTCGGTTGTTTATCATCATATCAATTTAAAAAAATTTAATTCAACATTATTATTTTTAATTTAAAAATATATTTACCTTTAAGTTTAAAGATTATCCTTGATGCATTTACAATCACTAAGTATTTTCTGGTATATATTGCTCGTGAAGAAAAGCCAAGATGAAATATAATTGCTGAAGAATGTATTCAAATTAATAAGCAACTTAATCAAATATATTTTTTGTTAAGATACATTCTTCAGTAATTAGATTATACTTGGGGTTTCTTCATGAGGAAAATACCTGGTGATTATTAATGCATTGTTACATTTTTACGCTTGTAAATCTCCAATCTTGATAACCCTTATTGAATGATTTTTCATAAGTTCTGGAATATAAATGAAATAATTAGAAAATGATTTTTAACAATTATTAATTATTAAATATATAATTAAAAAACTTCAGTTGGTAGTGCATGTAATTTTATTAATCATGAACTCAGGTTGATTCGGTTGTTTATCATCATATCAATTTAAAAATTAATTTAATATTTTATTTAAAAATATATTTACCTTAATAACTATCAGAATGCTGCAAGTATATTGTTTAAAATCACCAAGTATTTTCATATTTTTGGCTCATAAAGAAAAGACAAGATACAATATAAATAAAAAAAAATTGTAAAAGCAAGATACAACTGTTTTAATTATATTATAAATTGAGGTTTTTTCATGAGGAAAATACTCGGTATTGTATTGTTCTCGAAACAATTGAAGCTTTTGTTTTGTTCAGTGGATTTAAAAAAAAAATCTGAAACATAAATTAAATAATTGAAAACTATTTCTTAACAACATTTAATTATTATTAATTAATAAATATAAAAAACTTCAGTTGGTAGTGCATGTAATTTAATAATCATGAACTCAGGTTGATTCGGTTGTATATCATCATATCAATTAAATAATAAAATATTAAGCTAGTTTATTAATTTTTAAGTAAAAAATTACCTTCATATTAATATTCACTATATAATAATTCCAGGCAAAATAAAACGTCTTGTTGAATAATATCTGCAACAAATTAGAACAAATAAATTAGCAATTTACTCAGATAATAGAATAACTTGTTAATAGAAAAAAAAAAAAGCTTCAGTTGGTAGTGCATGTAATTTTGTTAATCATGAACTCAGGTTGATTCGGTTGTTTATCATCATATCAATTATAAATTTAACTTAAATTTTTTATTCATTTAAAAAGTAATATATTTACCATACTATTAGAGACGACAATATTATAATACGATGATTTGAATTAGACATGAGGCCAAGCAAACTTTTGATAATCCAACGACATGTTGCATCTTGACTCTTTCACTCCAACATCATATATCTGAAACAAATAATCAAATTAATTAATAACTAGCCCTCAACAACAATTGATTATTAATTAATAAATAAAAAGCTTCAGTTGGTAGTGCATGTAATTTTGTTAATCATGAACTCAGGTTGATTCGGTTGTTTATCATCATATCAATTATAAATTCAACTTAAATTTTTTATTCATTTAAAAAGTAATATATTTACCATACTATTGGAGACGACAATATTATAATACGTTGATTTGAATTAGACATGAAGCCAAGCAAACTTTTGATAATCCAACGACATGCTGCATCTTGACTCTTTCACTCCAACATCATGTATCTGCAACAAATAATCAAATTAATTAATAACTAGTTCTCAACAACAATTGGTTGTTAATTAATTAATATAAAAAACTTCAGTTGGTAGTGCATGTAATTTAATAATCATGAACTCAGGTTGATTCGGTTGTATATCATCATATCAATTTTAAAATTTAATAAATATTAACAAAAATATTAATGTAGTTTAATATAAAATATATTAACATTAACAAATATTTAATAATATATAAATTATTTATAAAGATTACTAATATAATTTTAGATTATCATTAAAATATTATCTTACCATGTGATTTTCACTTTTTGTTCGAAGTACTTTTTATTTATCTTTTAATATAATTAATTTCACCCCACATTTTTGTTTATTGTAATAATTATTATAATTCATTGTTATAAATAATAATTAAACACACTTAAAAATAAGTGTGTAAAAATTTAATTAATCAATTAAACAATTTAATGATATTATTTTGTGTACAGTCAAGAACGGTGGTCAAAATGAAAAGAACAGAAAAAAAGAGCACAATTTGGAAAACACCACATCAAAATGGCGAAGCAAAAAAAAATAAAAATTGTCATTGACAGCCATCTATGTTTCTGAACTTTAACTAAAAAAATGAGAATTATAAGCGCCATTTTAAAGAGGGAAATTCAAACAGTTTAATACAATAAATTGAATAAAATACTGAAAATAACTTGATAAAAGTAATTGAATATTAATATATATTTTATTTTTTACATTTTTTTTTATACAGTAAAATTACAAGTATACAGCTGTTTAATAAAAATACTTATAATTATGTGTATTTAGAAATTAGAAATATAATAAATTAAAAATAAAATAAGTATACACAAAAAACGCACAACCCCTCATTCTTCGGAAATCCGCTGCCCTAATGACTAGGGTTGGGCGATAGTCAAAAAAATATCGGAAGCACCGATAATATATCGATATATCTCGATATATTATCACCGATATATTCGGAAAAATATATATCGATATTTTATATTTTTTTACTAAAATATCGATATTATCGGATACCGATATTATCAAGGCGATACTATCGGGACGGATACTATCGGACCGATAATTATAAAAAAAATGGAGGTTATACTAATTACTTATTAGGATTAATTACTTTAAATTTTTTACTTGTTCTTTTGAGTGTAATATATCATTCTACATATTTTTATTCAAATTTTAATTTAAATGTTCTGAATTAAAAAAAAAATTACTTTGTGATACAAAGACTGTGAAGTAAGATAATATAAAAAAAGAAAAATAATATATATTTTGTTTTATAGTGAAGCTTAAAGCCTGATAAATATAAATATATTTATTTGTTAATATTTATAATTATTTATATAATTATATATTGCTTATTTATATAAATACGACATATGCGTAAAAAAATATATGTACTTCGTGTAATTTTTCATAAATAATATTTTCTCAACGACACGTTACTGTATCGTCAAGAAAAAAAAATTTGATAATTATAATGTGGGCTTTTGAATGAATTGGTGCTTCAAATTATTCCTTTATCCTATCTTGCATATTTTAATTATTTTTTTTTTTGTTAACAGATTATTTTGGAGTTGTATAATGTTTTAAAAAAACAGTACATCATGAGTCATGATAAAAAAAAGAAGCAATAAATAAAATTTATTAAAAAACTATCGATATTTTAATTATTTTTCCGATAATATTTTTTTTCCGATAGTATCGATATATCGATATTTTTTACCCGATAATATCGGCTGATATATATTTTATTTTTAAAGCGCCGATAGTATTTATATCGATACTTTTCCGACTATCGCCCAACCCTACTAATGACGTAAAATACTACATAGCCATATATGTATGCATTTTTAAATTAGTATATACACGGGCATACACGTTTTCAATATTTATTTTAAAATCTTTGCTTGAACTTTATTGCAGTACAGGTTTGCAGTTGATTGTAGCCATATTAAATATCTGGTCTTATTTATAATCAATTAAATAAATATCAAAATAACTACTGTTCATAAACAGCATATGTATATAATTAATTATTATTAAAATTTGTAAATCAAGATATACATATCTTGGTACCCAACTATCATTATCACTATCATATTGATAAAACCACTAATATAGTAAAATTAAAAAAATGCAATTACTTCTAAATCAATTGTTCGTCCTTTAACTTCTTCAGGCAAATAAAATTCTATTATATGTTATATTTGTAATATTTTTCGTATAACAAAATATATATTTTTTTTATTAATTACAGATACATTGTGAATTTTGGAAATACATACTGCTACCTATTTCAATTGTTAGATCAGTGTGTTTTTCACAAAAAAACATACCTCTTGGACACAAATTTTATGTTAAAGTTCCTGATAAAAAAGCCCGCATAACATTAACATTATGCTTTACAGTAAATTATTTAAAATCTGGTTTGTATTTTATATTTTTTTGAGTACATTATTAAATATATTTTAAAGTCAGTGTATATTAAAATAGATGCATTATTTATTTACAGATCAATTGAGAATACCACAAACGGTTAAATATGAACTATTATCGAATACTGAGTAAGTGAATAAAATAATTATTTTAGAATATATATATAATTTTTTTTTTATTTATTAATTATTATTATTAATTTAATTTTTTTTTTATTTTCCGAATAGAACGACTCAAATTAAAAATAATATTTTTGACATGGATCAATTCTAATGATAATAAATAACAGATTCTAAGTTATTTTCATATTGAAAGATCATTATAATCATCATTATTATAAAAAGTACACTTCATCGCATTTTATTCGTTATAAAATTAGTTTGGATTTTACAACATTTGTTTACAATTAATATTTCTCTCTCGAATAAAAATGAAATAAAATAAAATCAAAAACTAAAAAGACCTTCTCACTTAATCTATGTTCCTGATACGATTTAGAATTTTAATTTTCAAAAAAAAATTTAGATTTGTATTAAGCAAATATAATGAGCAAAGAAGTATTCGAATTATTTTTTTAAACAAATTTTAAATTTGTATTAGGCAAATATAAAAACAGGAGAAGTATACCAATTTTTTTTTTTTTTTAATTTTATTTTTTTTAATTTTTATTTTTTTTTTAATTTTAAATTTGTATAAGGCAAATATAAAGACCGAAGGGGTATACCAATTTTTTTTTTTTTTTAATTAAAATTTGTATTAGGCTAATAGAATGACAAAAGAGGTATTGAACCTTTTTTTTAAAACATCAGAAATCAATCATAATTTTTTTCAAAAAGATTTTAAGTTATATCAGGGTTATAGAACTCGACAAGAGGTATTCGATGCTGCTTCCTGTTTTTTTCCAGGATCAGGACTTTTTTTTTTTAATTACCTGCTGCATTTAAAAAAAATCGGAAAAATATGAGGTTTTAACAGGGTTATAGAACTCGACAAGAGGTATTCGATGCTGCTTCCCGTTTTTTTCCAGGATCAGGACTTTTTTTTTTAATTACCTGCTGCATTTAAAAAAAATCGGAAAAATATGGGGTTTTAACAGGGTTATAGAACTCGACAAGAGGTATTCGATGCTGCTTCCCGTTTTTTTCCAGGATCAGGACTTTTTGAAAAAAAAATTTCTGCTGTCTTTAAAAAAAATCGGAAAAATATGAGGTTTTAACAGGAGTTATAGAACTCGACAAGAGGTATTCGATGCTGCTTCCCGTTTTTTTCCAGGATCAGGACTTTTTTTTTTTTTTGACCTGCTGCTTTTAAAAAAAATCGAAAAAATATGAGGTTTTAACAGGGTTATAGAACTCGACAAGAGGTATTCGATGCTGCTTCCCGTTTTTTTCCAGGATCAGGACTTTTTATTTTTTTATGACCTGCTGCTTTTAAAAAAAATCGAAAAAATATGAGGTTTTAACAGGGTTATAGAACTCGACAAGAGGTATTCGATGCTGCTTCCCGTTTTTTTCCAGGATCAGGACTTTTTATTTTTTTATGACCTGCTGCTTTTAAAAAAAATCGAAAAAATATGAGGTTTTAACAGGGTTATAGAACTCGACAAGAGGTATTCGATGCTGCTTCCCGTTTTTTTCCAGGATCAGGACTTTTTTTTTTTTTGACCTGCTGCTTTTAAAAAAAATCAAAAAAATATAGAGTTTTAACAGGAGTATAGAACTCGACAAGAGGTATTCGATGCTGCTTCCCGTTTTTTTCCAGGATCAGGACTTTTTGAAAAAAAATTTCTACCGTCTTTAAAAAAAATCGGAAAAATATGGGATTTTAACAGGAGTATAGAACTCGACAAGAGGTATTCGATGCTGCTTTCCGTTTTTTTCCAGGATCAGGACTTTTTTTTTTAAATTACCTGCCGTCTTTAAAAAAAATCGGAAAAATATGAGGTTTTAACAGGAGTATAGAACTCGACAAGAGGTATTCGATGCAGCTTCCCGTTTTTTTCCAGGATCAGGACTTTTTTTTTTTTTGACCTGCTGCTTTTAAAAAAAATCGGAAAAATATGAGGTTTTAACAGGAGTATAGAACTCGACAAGAGGTATTCGATGCTGCTTCCCGTTTTTTTCCAGGATCAGGACTTTTTGAAAAAAAATTTCTACCGTCTTTAAAAAAAATCGGAAAAATATGAGGTTTTAACAGGAGTATAGAACTCGACAAGAGGTATTCGATGCTGCTTCCCGTTTTTTTCCAGGATCAGGACTTTTTGAAAAAAAATTTCTACCGTCTTTAAAAAAAATCGGAAAAATATGGGGTTTTAACAGGAGTATAGAACTCGACAAGAGGTATTCGATGCTGCTTTCCGTTTTTTTCCAGGATCAGGACTTTTTGAAAAAAAATTTCTGCTGTCTTTAAAAAAAATCGGAAAAATATGGGGTTTTAACAGGAGTATAGAACTCGACAAGAGGTATTCGATGCTGCTTCCCGTTTTTTTCCAGGATCAGGACTTTTTTTTTTAAATTACCTGCCGTCTTTAAAAAAAATCGGAAAAATATGGGGTTTTAACAGGAGTATAGAACTCGACAAGAGGTATTCGATGCTGCTTCCCGTTTTTTTCCAGGATCAGGACTTTTTGAAAAAAAATTTCTGCTGTCTTTAAAAAAAATCGGAAAAATATGGGGTTTTAACAGGAGTATAGAACTCGACAAGAGGTATTCGATGCTGCTTCCCGTTTTTTTCCAGGATCAGGACTTTTTTTTTTTTTTGACTTGCTGCTTTTAAAAAAAATCAAAAAAATATAGAGTTTTAACAGGAGTATAGAACTCGACAAGAGGTATTCGATGCTGCTTCTCGTTTTTTTCCAGGATCAGGACTTTTTGAAAAAAAAATTTCTGCTGTCTTTAAAAAAAATCGGAAAAATATGGGGTTTTAACAGGAGTATAGAACTCGACAAGAGGTATTCGATGCTGCTTTCCCGTTTTTTTCCAGGATCAGGACTTTTTTTTTTTTTTGACTTGCTGCTTTAAAAAAAATCAAAAAAATATAGAGTTTTAACAGGAGTATAGAACTCGACAAGAGGTATTCGATGCTGCTTCCCGTTTTTTTCCAGGATCAGGACTTTTTGAAAAAAAAATTTCTGCTGTCTTTAAAAAAAATCGGAAAAATATGGGGTTTTAACAGGAGTATAGAACTCGACAAGAGGTATTCGATGCTGCTTCCCGTTTTTTTCCAGGATCAGGACTTTTTTTTTTTTTTGACCTGCTGCTTTTAAAAAAAATCGAAAAAATATGGGGTTTTAACAGGGTTATAGAACTCGACAAGAGGTATTCGATGCTGCTTCCCGTTTTTTTCCAGGATCAGGACTTTTTTTTTTAATGACCTGCTGCTTTTAAAAAAAATCGGAAAAATATGGGGTTTTAACAGGGTTATAGAACTCGACAAGAGGTATTCGATGCTGCTTCCCGTTTTTTTCCAGGATCAGGACTTTTTGAAAAAAAAATTTGTGCTGTCTTTAAAAAAAATCGGAAAAATATGAGGTTTTAACAGGGTTATAGAACTCGACAAGAGGTATTCGATGCTGCTTCCCGTTTTTTTCCAGGATCAGGACTTTTTTTTTTTTTGACCTGCTGCTTTTAAAAAAAAAAAAAATATAGAGTTTTAACAGGAGTATAGAACTCGACAAGAGGTATTCGATGCTGCTTCTCGTTTTTTTCCAGGATCAGGACTTTTTGAAAAAAAAATTTCTGCTGTCTTTAAAAAAAATCGGAAAAATATGGGGTTTTAACAGGAGTATAGAACTCGACAAGAGGTATTCGATGCTGCTTCCCGTTTTTTTCCAGGATCAGGACTTTTTTTTTTTTTGACTTGCTGCTTTTAAAAAAAATCAAAAAAATATAGAGTTTTAACAGGAGTATAGAACTCGACAAGAGGTATTCGATGCTGCTTTCCGTTTTTTTCCAGGATCAGGACTTTTTAAAAAAATTTCTGCTGTCTTTAAAAAAAATCGGAAAAATATGGGGTTTTAACAGGAGTATAGAACTCGACAAGAGGTATTCGATGCTGCTTCCCGTTTTTTTCCAGGATCAGGACTTTTTTTTTTTTTGACCTGCTGCTTTT